>JAXQQM020081116.1:0-22572 GCA_034641835.2 Pinus albicaulis
TTGTATTTAACGGATTAAGGGATTACATCAAATTGGTTTGTATACCAAAGTAAGCATGTAGAAATCTTTAGCTAATGCATTAAAACTTTATATCTAATTCTATTAGGGGAGATAAAATTATAGAATGATACCCAATATGAGATATAAAAAAAACATTGTAATAATTGGGATTTGTGAATAATACGTGTGACATTTATATTTTACAAACTATATATCTTGCGGAAATTACTATGAATTTGGGGCTATTTTGTTTAGAGTTGTTCCACACTTCACGGTTCGGGGAGCTAGCTTATCAGATGCACTTGCAGACTTTAGGGACAAATGTCATAACATCCATATCACCCTACCAAGTTTCTTTGCACCTTTTACTTCTTTTTTATTTATAATTAGCAAGATCATCCAATTCAATGTGGAACTTCTGGATGGAGTTTTCATGACAGTGCATTTGGGATGATTTTTTGCATTGGTCATTGTAATCCATCATGGAGGGGAACAACCTTGAGGGATCTTGGCTCTCTAAAGCATTCAGAACCACAAAGAGAAGGACCAACTGACTGGGGGCATTGAGTGATGGGATGCCAACCTCCATGTCATGTTATGCAAGAGGGATGGGCATTTAAACTATATAGCCCACCTACAGAGAATGCAAGGGAAAGAAGAAAAATCATTTCTATAATGAGAGACTGCAATGTCATGAGAACCAAGCGAGTAGTGAGGGATGGTAGATTTGTTCTCTTGTACCAAGCAAGTAGGGAGTGACGGTGGATTTGTTCTCTTGTGTGGATTTATTACCTTTCATCACCTTTCAAGTGAGACATGTGGAGAGAATATTTTGATTTGCGTTGTTATGGAATTGGAACAAGACCATGTTGGCCATTAGAAATATAATCCCATTTTTCCACAACTTGTATTTCCTCATTTGCTTGGGAACCTACCACATAGTTATTGGTTGTTTATATGTAGAACTAATCAATTTGACACCCAATCAAAGATCATAAAGTTCAAACTCTAGAGAGGATAGCCTCTAGACAAAGGTCTTTGTTACAAAAAAAAAATTCGCATTTTTCAAATGAGGATTAAGCAATCTCCAAGAAAAATTGTGTGGAGAGGTTGATGAGTAGCCTTCGTATATAGCATAAGTTTGTACCAAATTGTTGGTAATAACCCCTAAGTTTCAGGTGAACATGAATTTTAGAATTTCTCTAATGAAATAGATCCCCACACCTGCCTTCCTTAATAATTCGCACTAATATTTAATTTTAATTTTTTATAGAGAAGGAAAGCCTTGTATTTCATTATAAATAAAAATAAAAATAAAAATTTCTAATGTCAATTGCATTAATCTATTTTGAGCATACAAGGACCACCAATGTATAAACAAAGAAACATCTACAAGAATAGGGAGCCCAATATTCACATTTCCTTTTACATTTTCCTCCTTAGTGTATGAAGTGTTATGTGGAGAACTAGATTTTTCCACAAAATGCTTTGTTTCAATTTCCTTTTATCAATCCAAGAAAATACATAGCCGTTATCTATTTTGCATATCATGAAGCTAGAGGATAGTGAGAAAAAAGAGCCTCCACCCATCGTAGTGTAAGTATGGTACAAAACTATGATATTTCCTACTACATATATATAAAATAAAAATTCATCTTGATAATGAAAATGCAGAGAAGAGTAAATTAGTCCTAGAGGTAGAGTCGGAGATGGATGAGTGATCCTTCCTTACATTGCTTGGTTTCCCACTGGGCCTTAACTATAAAAATTCCTCCTTTCAAAAACAATTTTGTTTCCTAGTTCCTATCCCTGTAAACATGACAGAAAGTAATATAAGAAAATCCTTGTCATGTTTTGGATGTTCTCACATAGATAAAGGAGTGTGTGAATTTTCAGTAGTGAATTACCATTAATCCAATTGATTGCATTCAAAGTCACCATATATATTTATCTCACTTATTTTTAATAATATTCCCAACTACAAAAGAAGCTTTACAAAAAAATATTCTATATTATTTTTTGATGCTATGCCTTTACAACATGAGAAGGATTAAAAGTGTTTTTCAGAGAGATAGTGTATCCCCTTGGCCCCTCACAATGAGGGAGAAGTGATTGCAATCCCATTAAAGAAATATGAAGGATTATTCTTCTGAATATGAGTATTAAAGTGTCATAGTGATTATAATATTTCTTGGAAATGAATTTTGGATGGCCAAACAATTGTAGACCACTCTAGTATACTAATTTCCTTGATATTAAAAGATAGCAACATTTACTTTAAGCCAAATTCACCAAAAAAACACCAGAGGAAGTGATTTCATTGTTTCATTTGGATTATTATTTAGCGAGGTTAGTAGAAAATCCTCCATAGTGAGACCATTCCAAGAGTATTTTGCACCATGTATATGTTGGATATTTGTTGTGTGTAGCATATGGCATATTAATGGACCAACATTTAATTGTTAATCCGTCAGTTTTTGAAATTCAAGGCACAACAATGAAAATGATAGAGAAGGAATCTAGCAACCTGTAGAAAAAAACCCTAACTTGTGTAGAAAATTCTCACACCACACTCGAAATTGGACTCTCATTTAAAAACTAGCAATAAAAGATTTTATTAGAAAAAATAATTCTTAAATGAAATAAATAAACCTTGAATTCATGAAACTCAGTAAATCAATTAAATCTATTCTTGTGTTGTGATTCTTGTACTAGGAAAACAAAGCGAGTTCGTTTATGTTATAACAATTATGTTGTTGTACGGAAATGTCATTGTTCCTGTAATGGAACAATTATGTCCCTGCACTAGGAAAACGGAGAAAATCCATTTCTATATTATAATAACTTTGTTCTTCTACTACACTGACTTTGTTCCAGTACGAAAATACTATGTTCTTGTACTGGAACGTTCTATTCCTATAATGGAATGATTTGTTCTTGTACTTATAACATCTTGTTCCTGTACTGAGACAGTTTCACATTCATCAATCCTTCATCATAAATCGATGTGTTGTATATAGTAAGCAAGAATTTAACAAAGTAAGAAAGAAAAATTTAGCGTGACCATTAATGAAAAGAATCCCAAATAAGAAGCAAACTTTCAGTGAAAAGATAAATTGGAAATACTCAAGGAAATTCTCACAATGACAGAACGGACAAACTTTTGCGTTGTAAATAAATGTATACTATCCAAAATATGAAACTTAAACCTCTTCATATCTTTGTCACAGTGTGATACATACACTCTGCTTAAAATATTAATTTCATAAAGTCTTTAAGCTCAAAAAATAACATAAAAAATTCCTATAGTTAGTCATATTTAGTTCATGATCATTTCAGAAATATTTACAGTCGAAACTTGTACATAGAGATATCATCACTCAACCAGAAATCATATTTATATGAGGGTATGTTGTTCTTATAATGGAAATAAATCTTCCTATCAAAAGTTAAACCATTAAACATGTAACCCTGTCTAATCTTTCAGATATAAATCAATAAACGTTATCAAAAAAGAAAATAAACAGTGTGATGCTTCAGGAAAGAATAAAATACTGAGACTGGAAATAAAAATTCATTCAACACACATGACGACTCCTCAGATATGAGATCACGTATGAAGAAATACAGTCACAAGGGTTTCACTATACCAGTAAGCTAAAGTATAAAGAAATCACTTTGTTCACACCAGCATAATTATATCTAAGCACACCAAGAATTATGGAGAGAATGAGCTCGGTTGGTTGGGACCTATCCAACCATCTCGTCTTCCGTTAAGGAAAACTTTTAACTTATGTGAGCAAAGTTAGCAATGCAAAAAATAGACATAAGAGATGCATGACTCTGTCATTGAATTAAAATCTCATACTTTTACAACATTTACAGTAGTCCATGCTCCAATTGGTCAGAGGGAAGGGGTTATAACCCCCAACACTCATCTCAATAGCATCAAGGTACAAAGAAATGGCTTCAATCGCTAGGATTGGAGCCATAGCTCTATTTTTATACATTTCATGATACTAATTTGGCTTTAAGCCAACTAATCAGTTACAAAATAAGATGAAGAAGTGAATCCAAACTATTTTCCATCAATAGGAGACTCGTACAACCATTTCCCATTAAGAAAAAGTAGATATGATATGAATTTTCCATTTTATGGAAAATCTGGGCAAGATCCTAGAATTATGGAAAACAATCTTTTTTTTAATAAAACGACTTCAAAGATCTACGTGTAATTTTTAGACTAATACAAATCTTGGGAAACAGTTCGGGTTCTAGATAATTTCTTATACTGGTAAAAAAACATTTTCTCGGATTTTCGAGATTGGCCTCTTACTGCACGAAAATCAAGGTCAAACTTGGAGGTTTGAAAACTTAGAAAATTTTGAGAATATTTGTTAATTTTCTTTTAGAGACCAACACGAGTGACCTAGGTGCAATAAAACTCATGTGAAGGTGTTATAACATAATTTTGGACCATAAATTCTTTGGCTTTCCCCACAAGCTTGCCAAGATGTTGAAGCCTCAAATTGATGCAAGAATGCTACTGTAGGAGTGTTGGTGCAACAACATAACTTGGTACAATTAATTGTTGATGCATGTGTATATTTGATTGTTATTTCATGTGCCTTCCTGAAACAACAAAATTACCATCATCAATAATCATTTTGATGCAAATATTATTGAAAGAAAGGAAATATGTTAAATAATGAACAATTACCTTATCATGCTCCAAGTTTGAGATACTAGCCCAACACTTGCTAATAAAAATGAAAACCATGAGTAAGCATAGGGTGAAAATATGAATTAAACATGATAATTCTAGGGGCTGACATCTCCCCATCCTGATCATCTTGCATTTCCTCATGCAAGAAAAACCTTTGGCAGAGACAAAATTTAATTAGAGTCATGTTGAATTGTCTTAAACTATAGTGCTAATTGAGTAAAAGAATGTAGGTAAGTCCCATATGATGTCGACTCCCTTCACATCAATAAGATAAGAAATTCCTCTGACATTTCAATAACGGAATTATTGAAGCTAATCTTGCCATACCATAACTATACATAATCTTCTCCTAAAAGAAAACTAATACCATAGTTAGTTCCTTTAGGTGTGAAAATGCAAATTATTTTTCGCAAAAGAATGCTAAAAAAATCAATATCATGTGATTGCACCTTCCTTTTCTCTAGAAATGTAATACCAAATCTATATTTTTCCATGCATGGAACTGTATACATTTCTCTAAATAATCGTAATATAATAAAGCAGACGATTACTTGGTTTCATCTCTAAGAATCTAATTCAATAATGCATATAAGAGTATGTTTTTCTCTTCTACCTTTTTTGAAGAGTTATAACACAATAATTTCATCCTTGCATGCAAATATATATATTTATTTTCCAAGGAATCTAACACACTAATTTTTCTTTCAAAAAGTTAGCTAACTCACTAGCTATTATGCATGCAATACAATATATTTTCTTATCATTTCACACATAAGGCAAATTTGTAATATTTCCTCAAGAGATAACATGAGTATCAAATCCTTCTCAAATAACACAACCAATTGTCTTTGATGCAAATTTCTTATGCGAAATACTTCTCACAAAATTTATTTATCTCCTTTTGCATGACTCAAGCTCTCCATGAATGTAAAATCACATATTCAATTATAGTAGATCAAATATACTAGATATTATTCGTGTGCACCTTAGCACATATTCTCTTCAAGAGTCCAATATTTCCCGTTAAAACTTTTAATGCATATGCATCATGATAACATATTTGGTAATCTTTTAAATGAAATAACTAATTCATTTTCAAGGATTACCAACATAATTGTTCTATTTTTGTGCATGCGAACATATTTATTTTCAATAAATTATTTATTTTCAATAAATATCAACATCATCATTCTATTTGTTGTTGCATGCAATTAATTTATTTCCTTCAATAATATTAATACAATAGTTATCTTTATATGTACATAAACCAACAATTCTTATTCGGCAGAGAAAACAAATGGAAGCACTCTATTTTCACGTTTTAGTCATTAGCTTTGGATGTGAGTTATTAACATAAGGAAATGAATTTTTTGAAACCAAAAGAGGTTTTTGTTAAAAAATGGCTAATTAAAAAAACCCTCTCTCAGGTTTTACACAGGTGTCAAGGTTTAGAATATTCTGTTGAACACCTAATCCTCTATGGGTAGGTGTGGAAGATGAAGAGTCACAAAGGAGTCCAAGTGACCTTAGAAGATGAATCCAAGAGTCACACCATTGTATTATAAATGTACATCTATGTGTAATAAAGATACAACGAATGCCTATCTTTCTATGTGTGTGTTTAATTTCCTCATACACCATGTCTATGTTTAACATGGTATTAGAGCTGATACGTTCATAACCAAATCAACCTTATGTGAGCCATTTGTTTTTGTGGCCTGTGTAAATCTGCAAAAATTCTGATCATTTTTGCAGCATTCAGAGATTTTTTGCAGCAGTGTTTTTTGCAGCATTCGAAAATCTTTTGTAGCATTTAGAAATTATTTTTGTGAAGAGCAGCGTTGTGCATCTTAAACTCTGTAGGTTTTCTCACTGCTCCTTCCAATTCTGCAATTTTTCTGCAATTTCTGCCTACTTTTATTTCTGCACATTACTGTGCAAGCTCTGAATTTTAGTAAAGATTGAATTGGAGAGCTGCTGGAAAAATATTGTCTGCTATTGTTTAAAGTGGGTATCTACTAAAAATTCCACTGCTAATTTCTATTAATATTCTGAAAATTTCTGCAAATTTCTGGTGAAACAATTTCAGCAAATTGTCATGCATCTTCTACAAATTCTACTGTTTCTCCAGTTCTCTGTTGTATATTTGTGAAATTTTCTTCAAATTCTAAAATTTTCCTTACCCTCTGCATTTCTCTGTTGTATATTTTACTGTTTTAAACCAAATTAAAAAAAATAAAAAAATAAAAAAAGTTTCTGAACAGCTCAGGCCTCACGGCCCCTCTCTCCATACTCAGCCTTTGGCCTTTCCCACATCACAGCCATCTCCCTCCCCAAAATACCCCCTCTCCCATCCCACTGCCTCCACAGCCTGGCCTCTCGGCCCTTCCCATAGCCCTGCACTAACCCCTCTCTGCCTCTCTCCGGCCCCCTCTTCCGACCCCCCCCTCGCAGCCATCCCTCCTTGCTCCCTCACGTGCTGCCTCACATTACCCCTCCCCCGTACAATTCTCCCCACCCTCCTATTCTACCCTCTCCCCCCTGCACGTACCCCCCTTCCCACCTCTCCCAACGCTCCCACCTCACTCCCCAACCCACTACCACTCCCCTCCGCCATCAACCTAACCCCTCTCTGCCCTGCACTTACCCCCGTCCCCCACCTCACCACCCTCCTCTCCACCCTCGACCCTACCCCCCTCTCTACCCTTCCACCTCGCTACCCAATCCACTTGCTCCCACCTTCGACCCTCGGCCACCCCCCTCGGCCGTCCCCCTAATCCCTGCACTCGCTCCCCCCTCACTGTATTACACCCTCCCCTCCCCCAACCTCGCTCCCCTCCCCTCACTGCAATAACCTCCACACTCGGCCTTCCCTCCCTCATTCTGCATTCTTTTTTCAAATTAATTCCCTCCCCTTTTTAAATTAATTCCCTCCAATTTGTTTTTAATTAATCCCCTCCCCTTTTTAATCTACAAATGATTTATTTTTAAATTTTTTTTATAGATTTTATTTCCCCCAAATTTCACCTCCCCTAGTTAAAACTTCCCCCAGCTAATACCTCCCCTAGTAGTCGTCTCCCCCAGTAAACACCTCCCCCAGATTTCACCTCCCCTAGATAATACCTCTGTTTTTTTTCCCTAAAAAAAAAATAAAAAGAGCAGAGAGAGAGGAGATGGTAAATGGATAGATGGATTGTCTATATAGTAATAAAGTGAAGTTTTTGCTATATATTTCTCTATTATGAAAACGTGACCAATATGTGTGGCATCAAAATGTGAAGGCAAATGTTGAAAATTGGTGGCATCATAAAACTTACTCATAGTTTTTGGAATTTTCCTTCCTCTTTATTGTGAATTAATACAGCAACCTCAAGACCATCTACTCGCCAATAGTGAAGCATCCAAACTTGTGAATATATTTTTTTGGAATTAGAGTTGTTGGTCTAAAACAGTTCTTTGAAGAAGAGAGAAATCATCTGCCTTAAAGGGTTATTGCACAGTGTTTTTTGCTACACATTTACAAAATATTTGTAGAATTGTACTAACATTGAGACTGGATATTTCTTCTTAGTTCATAGGTGCAATCAGTGTTTGAAGTAAACTTTGAGTTGTTGAGAAATTGTTGAATATTTCTATGACGTGAGTCATTGTTGCTTGCTAGTCAAACAACCAAGTCTACACCTTGAGGTCCTCCGTAATTTGAGTAGCGGAGTTTTTTCTTTGGGAATTCCATAATTGGAAGTTCATGAAAGAAAACGGTCTTTGAAGTCACTTGTATTCTTTTTAAAGTAAGTTGAATCACATTGTAAACGGGTGCATTATCAGTTGAAGTCGACACCCTTTATTTCTTGAAGCCTGAGTTGTTGAGAAAAATGGCTAAAATAAACGATGCATTAGAGTTTTTGAATAACCTCATTCATTCCAGTGTTCATGATATGGTAAAAATGAGCAAGAATTCTATTTTTAATATTCAAACTTGCTTGCAAGATGCACAAGACAAGATTGAGTTTTTGCAGTTGGAGTCTTAACTTCAGTAAGATGAACTTCAGAAAAAGAGTCATCATTCTGAACCCGTTTCTATTTAGAAAGTTGACAAGGACTCTTATTAGAAGCAAGAATATAAAGTTGAAGTCGAATCACATTCATTTCCTTGTACAAGAGCAGATTTACATGCAGATGCAGTAGCTCAGTCTGCACTTCCCAAGCCCATTATCAGACCTTGGGAAGAGCTTGTCCAAACAAGCACAAAACTAGTCTTGGATATGACAAGGATGTGTCCTTTCATATTCCGGACTACTCCAAGCCCATCAAATTTCAGAGTGCTGGATTTCTTTATGACAGTTCACCTGCAGTTGTTCCAGATCCTGCTCCACTTCCACAACAACAATAACAGATTGTAAAATGCCAACACTGTGATTGAGTTGGCCATATGAAAAATCACTGTTTCAATCTTCATCCATGCAAGAATTGTGGTCGGCACAGCCATTCTTCACACAGATTCTTCAGAAACAAGCCTCCTGCAAGAACAAATATTCATCTTGGATGGATCACTTCTTGGCAATGGGAATCAACAGCCAAGAAGATGTCTAAGTCACATGTCAAAACATGTTCTCGAATATTAAGCAAAATTGCAATTGAGTTTTCGCCATCATCTCACCTTGTACATGATAGGGGGAAAATAGTGGTCATCTACAAGCTTCGATGTCACATCAAGCGAGCCTGAGCCACAATCTCTCATTCCATATTCAGATTTGTAGCCAGAGACACAGCAATTCAAGAGAGCCTGAGCCACAATTCGTCATTCCAGATTCAGAGTTGTAGCAAGAGACACGGATGCCCATGAGCATGCCTTTGGTTGATGGACAGCCTTAAACCATCCTTGTGAGGTTGATATTCTTCCTCTTTTAGAGCACTTCCTCTAGCAAAAGATTTTAGGTTCCTGCCAGTTTTGGTTGCGTTCCAGGAATTGCATCAAGCATTCCATTGTTAGTGGTCATCCTTAAACCATCACAGGTTATATACTTCCCTTATTTTAGGTTGAAGGTTTCCCTTTTAAAATATGAGGGACAATTCCTCTAGTAGAAGCCCTTAGCTTCTTTCCAGTTTTGGAAGTGTTCCAGGAACTGCAATAAGCATTGCGTTCCAGTGTTGGTGGTCATCCTTAAACCACCTCTTTATGACAACATTTCAGAGAGATGATTCAGCCTAAGTGTTGCCATGCATACTTTGCATATTTGTATTACAACTCTCTTCTTGGACTCACACATATCCCTTCGAATTAAGGGGGGAATGTTGAACACCTAATCCTCTATGGGTAGGTGTGGAAGATGAAGAGTCACAAATAAGTCCAAGTGACCTTGGAAGATGAATCCAAGAGTCAAACCATTGTATTATAAATGTACATCTATGTGTAATAAAGATACAACAAATGCCTATCTTTCTATGTGTGTGTTTACTTTCCTCATACACCATGTGTGTGTTTAACATATTCGAATGAATCTTTGCAGCAAATTTTTCTAGATTTAAATATTAAATAATTTCCTATTTTGGTCATCAACTTTGGAAACGGTTTTCAAACATATGGAAACACATTTTTGAAATAAAAAATAGGTCTTTGTTTGGAACAAAATAATTAAAAAAAAATTGTTAGTTTTTACACAGGGATCACAGTTTGGAATATTCAAATAAATCATTGAAACCTAATTTTCCAAATTTAATTATGAAATAATTTCCTTCTTTTTTCATCAATTTTGAGAACAGTCTTTGAGACATGAATTTTTTTTCAAATCTGAAAGAGAATTTTTTTTCTGGAACGGGTTCATTTACAAAAACCTCTTTCTCATTTAGTACACATATATCATGGTTTAGGAGAGACAAAGTCATATCTAAGCATTATTTTCCAATAACTCGTGCAATTCACATAGTTATTTAGCCATGAAAAACCCTTAACAATTCAAAGCACATGAATTCTTATAAGAATTCAATGAACTAAATAGTTATTCCTCTATGTACTAAATTCCATAGAGGATTTCTCAAGAAATAATCTTGATTCTTTATCATATGAACTTTTCCAAGAAAATAAATTCAACTCTTATTTCATCATACACCATATGCAAACAAAATATTTTTCAATGAAAATAGTTAGTTATCTTTTGATGCATGCTTGGAATCCCTTATTCATGTCTTTTGGCTCCATTTTCCATGTATTATGTCATTCCTTCCTTTATTTTTCTCATAGCTTACAATAAATAGAATTAAGAAAATGGAATAGATTTTCTAAATATTAAAAGCATTCCATAAATCACCCATAAATCTCTCCATAAATATAACTTTCCCTAAATCACAAAATCACTCCATAAAGCTCTGATGCTTTAACTTTCGAGTTAGATTTGTTTTCTTCTTATGAGAAAAATATCACGTATCAATAATTTTTCTAAAACTATTACTCATTATTTCTAAAACTCATAAATCATACCAACTTGTCAATATAATTAATTTATATAGAAGAATATAAATTCTTCTAAACAAAAGAATTAAGAATTAATTCGTGTAACATTCTTGTAATTAATAATTACAATAATATTCTTCATGTAATATATATATATATATATATATATAAGAATTAATAATATTTAATTATTCAACAACCTTCATTTTACGAGAGTTTTTATGGTGTTTTGTGCCAGGGATATTACATACTCCCCCCTTTAAAGATAACATCTTCCTCAATGTTATTTTCTTATTGGAACGTTAACCTTTACTTTTCATTACCAATTATTCAGGCAATGTCTATTAAGGTCTACTAACCTTTTGCCTATGTATTTTTGTTTTAGATTTTTGGAAAAGATACTTTTCTTTTTCTTTAAAGCATGCATTTCTCTCCTTCCGTGCTTTGTTTTACCCCACTTAGTATTTATTTCCAACTAAGTGATTAGCATAATCTTTGTCTCCCATTATGTCAATATTTTCTTGTTTATTATTTTCTCCTATGGATTTTTTGGAGAATTTTAGGGAAGGTCCATCTTGGACTTAACCATCAATAGCTTTTCATAAGCTAACAAGAATTATTCTAAAAATCTAGAGTTATTTTCTGAATATCCCAACCAATCTATTCATTACCTCAATAATAAAATAAAATATTACATCATTGCATCAGCCCCATCATGGTTTCCAGTGCCATTGAATCAATAATAATTCAGTGTCTAAAAATAGTAAATGTCTAAAAATCCATTGTAATTAACACAATTGTCCATTTGAATATTATCATTGAAGCTAAGGAATATTTATGTACACCACACATCTATACTTGACCCTCAACATGGGTCCCACAATTTGTCAAAGTACATCGACAAAAATTCATCACATGCAATATAGGTGGTATACATTCAAATTTTCCACATAATAACAATCATGC
Organism: Pinus albicaulis; assembly: GCA_034641835.2. Classification (NCBI taxonomy): domain Eukaryota; kingdom Viridiplantae; phylum Streptophyta; class Pinopsida; order Pinales; family Pinaceae; genus Pinus; species Pinus albicaulis. Next base: position 12,141 of record JAXQQM020081116.1, read on the forward strand.
AGCTTTGTAAAATAAAAAAAATAAAAAAACCTTAACATATCTTGCATACCATAGCATTATATTTTCTGTGAGGTCCCGCCTTACTAACCATAAATATTATAGAGAAATAATAGTCCCATTTAGGACACAAAATGCGATTTTTTTTCTTTATAATTAGCTTTCCACCATGTAAGCGAAAACCATAAGGGATTTTTAGGAAAATAATTTGCAATCATTCAATCTATAGCCACTGTAGCCTTTTATCAAATAGTTTGCAAGCATGCAATCTACAACCAATGAGGCATTCTAACAAACTGTTTCCAAGAATGCAATATACATCGATTGGGGAATTTTAAAAGCAGTTTGCAAGAATGCAATCTACAATCAATGGGACATTCTAACAAACAATTTGCAAGCATGCGATCTACCACCATTGATGAATTTTAACAATTAAGAAGTGGACAAGAAATAAATTCCCATAAATATGTTTAAAATATCAAAGAGATAGAAAAACTAGAATTTACAAAATAACATGAGTCATATTAATATCATCAATGGTAAAATTTCTGCAAAACAACAAAACCCACAATACCTACAGGAGCGTCAAATCAAAAAAGTCGACCAGATTATGGATCCAAGTTAGAATAGAACTTTATCTTGGAATCAAGATGGGGGGTACATTACCTTAAGGTACAAAGACCCCTTTATGTTAAGATGAATCACATACAAAACTCCCACGGATGCAATTATTTAAAGCAACAAAACTTTTCATCTCATTTACCACTTTTTTAAAACACATGGAATGAAAAATTTCATCTACAACTCTACATGAAGATATACAGCCCATAATTATGCTACTATGAGTTTTTTATTAGCTTAAAATTCACTATATGAGTTCCACTTGACTCATTTCTTATTTTTAACAACGAAAGAGGTTCTTTCATTTTTTTTTTACAATATTCCATTGTCCTCTTCAGTGTCAAGCCCAACTTCTAAATTATTTGTTTATCACACAACCCATACATACATTCATTATTTATATGTAGTGCATTATAAGTTTATTCATGCTTTTCGTTTCTTTTTCTTATGCACCATAATCTTTGTTGTGTTGAGAGGCGCTCTAGAGCCCAGTGTAGGGTAGATGTGTAGATGTAATGTAAGAAAGTTTGTAAACTTTTGTAATGTTGGCTTAATATATAGGGTAAATGTATAGATTTAATGTAAGAAAATTTGTAAACATTTTGTAATGCCAACTTAATTGTAATCAATATATTTGTAATAGTTATCCCTACCTTTTAACCCAAATTTATATTTATGAACACTAAAAAAGGTATGGTTAACAAATAAAAATATAAATAGACCAGAGGTATGGTAAATAAATAAAACTTGTTTTTATACTTACTCCAGAGGTATGGTAAATAAATAAACCCCATTTTGATATTTACTCCATATTCTCCTTATATATTTAAGAAAACTCAAAAAAGAAGTTTTATTTAGGGGAAGCCTATGGGCCAAATACCATGGAAAAAATTATTATTAATACCATCGGCCAAATACTATGGAACACATAATTATTAATATTTTGTATTTATTCCATAATCAACTTTATATTTAAGGACACTAAAAAAGAATGTTTTATTTAGGTGAAACCTATGGGACAAATATCATGGGCCAAATTAATATTATTATCTAATATTCATATTAATGTGTAGATGTAATGTAAGAAAGTTTGTAGACTTTTTTAATGTGGGATCAATATATTTGTAATGGATATATTTACAATAATAATAACAAAATATAAGTATATCTCTCAATATAAATCGTCGAAACATCTGAACATTATATTCTATCATTGGTGTGTGATGGGAGCGAGAGATAGAGGGAGGTGGGTGAGAAAGTGAGAGAGAGGAGAGAGAGAGGGGAAGATAGATGGAGTTGGAAGGGGAATAAAGACAGAGAGAGAAAGATGGAGAGGGAGAGTGAGTGACAAGGGAGAAGGGGAGGAGAGAGAGAGAAGAGGAAGAGAGCGAGGGAGAGGAAGAGGGAGGGAGAGAGAGATAAATAGATATGGAGAGAGAGTGTGTATGTTTTTGGGGTGATAAGGGGAGACAATGGGAGATAGAGATATAGATGGAGGGAGGAGAGAGGGAAGAAGAGAGAGGAAGAGAGAGGGAGGGAGGAAGAGATAAATATGGAGAGAGAGGAGGAACAAAGACATAGAGAGAGAAGAAGTGGGAGGGAGAGATAGTGGGATAGGAAGAGGGCAGGAGAGAGAGGGAGAGGAATAGGGAGGGAGGGAGAGAGAGATAAATATATAGATAGATATGGAGAGATAGTGTGTATGTTTGGTGGCTGAGAGAGAAAGAGAGAGAGAGAGAGAAGGGGAAGAGATATAGAGGGACATGAAGAAGGAGAGATAGATAGATAGATATGGAGAGATAATGTATACATGATTTTTTCCACTAGATGCATTGATTTCAGTGTAGATGTTTATTTTTTATTTTATGAAACTACATGTATGATGTAGATTAATTTCAAAGTAATTAGTTTAATAATGCGCATTGATTTCGGTGTAAGAACATCTATGCCCCCTCCATCTATACACATATCTCCCATTGTCTCTCCTTCTTTATCTCTCCATCTCACCCCCAAACATACACACACTCTATCTCTGTATATATCTATCTATCTCCCTGTCTCTCCCTCCATTTTCTACTCCCCCTCTCCCTATTTGATTTATTGCAATATATGCATTGAATTTAGTGTAGATTTTTATTTCTAATCCTATTTGATGATTTGCATAAGATGCATTGAGTGTAGAAGTTTATTTCTAATCCTATTTGATTGTTTGCACTAGATGCATTGATTTCAGTGTAAGTACATCTCTGCCCCCTCCATCTATATCTCTATTTCCCATTGTCTCTCCTTTTTATCTCTCTATCTCACCCCCCAAACATAAAAACTCTCTCTCTATAACACTTCTCTCTCTCTCTCTCTCTCTCTCTCTCTCTATATATATATATATATATATATATATATATATATATATCTTCCTCTCACCCTGTCTTTGCATCTCTCTTCTCCCCTCTATACCCCCCTCCATATATATCTCTATCTCACCCCCAAAACATACACACACTCATAGTGTGAGCACATAAATATTATTCATGACATGAATTGACTTATGTGTTGCAATAATTCAACCATAAATACAAAACTTGAATTTTCATCCTAAATAAAATTTTCACTTACCGGAAATGTCTTCTTCTTGAAACTATAAACCATTTGTAATTGGATATGTCCTTATTATTGTCATTTTCCATCATCCAACATTGTTAATCACTTTTCACTCAAATGTGGTAATAGATAATAACTAAATGTGTGACAATAAGAACAATAAAATAAAATAATTTGAGATTGATCGCAATGAAGATTGTTTGTAACTGACTTAATTCTTATTACTCACATTTTCTATCATTCAAAATTGTTACATTGTCACTTTGCACTTAAAATTTTTATTTCATCATTTTTCGTCATTCAAGTTAGTAACGGTCTCAACATTCACCATTAATCTTAGACATTTTTAGCATATTTAAAATGATCAAAATAATTAGATTTTCAACAAATATTGTATGACGACACATGACTGAAACCAACCTAGATCCACGTTAACTCCGGATCTCTCAAGCGCTCAGGTGGATCAAATCTCTTGAGGTACAAACCTTTCCTCAAGTTTTTCACTCAAAAAAATGTTTCCACCTCGAGAGATTTGATCCCTCTCTGCGCTTGATAGATCCAAAGTTAACATGGATCTAGGTTGGTTATAATAATATGCATGCAAAGCTTGGTAATTAATGTGCACTATAACTAGTGAGTTTTCATGATTGTTCATAGGTGCAATAAATGTTTTATTGTATTTTTTCCACATCCATATTCAAACATCATGATCACAACTTTTAAAGAAACATTATCACTTTCTACTCTTTAATGTGGTCATTAGTCATGCCTCATGCATCTCATGTCGATTGTAGTCTTTTTCAAGTTCATTTAGAGTCATACCTGAGATGATTCCCACTAGCATCATACCTCTAGTCATTTTGTGCTTAATGTTTCCCCAAAAGGCACCAATGTTGCAACATTTTGCTTTCGGTAACGTCGCAGGAAAATGCATGGAGTTAGGAATTTTTTTCAACATTTGCCAATGTATAAATTTCTAAATGACTTTCTATATTCCCTCATTGACCATTATAATAGCTATCATCATCACCTAGAGACATATTTAGTAAAATAATATTGAGTTACACAACCATTAATTGTCCTTGTTGTAGCATATTAACTTAAATTTCCTACTATAACTATGCATCGATTCCATGACCACTTTAACTCAATTAGTTAATCACATACTTGATAATAAAAACATCACATCATGAGATAAATTAACATCATGAAAATGACACAATGAGTAATCAAATATTAGATAGCAATATACCCTGGAAACCCCATAGGGTGGAAACCATCAAGAATTTAATTTTATAATTAAACACTGATGAGGGTGTTCACCCCTGACTCAGTGGTTATAAGGGAGTCCATCCCTTGACCATTTTCATAAGATATTACATAGAAAAATAATATTAAATGCAACATAAATAGATATACGCTATTACAGTCATCATGATGTCATTTACCCATGAATCTTCAATTTCTTTCTTTATGGTCAGATTGTTTCCATCGGTGGGAGATCTTGGAGTTTGAACTCCTACACCTACATGGACTAATAAATATCTATCTGCTACAGTGTTAAACATGAACAACTCTTTTCTCAAGTCACTATCCTTTCCTGCCATTGTTTTGTCAACACACTTGATATCATGATTAGATAAAATATTAATACACCAATAATCAATCTTTATTTGTGACACTTTAATGAATATTTGTATGCATGTATAAAACATAAACACACTATCATGAAATGTCTTCTTTTACATAATTTCACATGCATTGGTAACAAATAGATCACTATCAATCGTCATCTTTCCAGCAACGCTAACAAAATATTTCATGCACTTTCATATTCTTTCCAAAGTAAAACTAACGTACTAGATAATAGTCTTGTGTATGAAAATGCACATTAAGATTTCAAGATAACTATCCCACAAACACTTTTCTTTGTGCCTACTATCATGTTTTCCTTTCCAAATGAAAATAAATAAATCTTGCATGGAAAAATAAACATATTTCTTTTCCAATGGATCAATAATTTTTATTCTTACATGCAAAGGAACATTTTCATCTTACCAAAAGATCTAGCCGAATAACTATACATAATATTCTCCTAAAATAAAACTAATACCATAGTTAATTCCTTTAGGTGTGAAAATGAAAATGATTTTTCCCAAAATAAAGCTAACACAACCAATATCATGTGATTGCACCTTACCTTTCTTTATAAATATAATACCAAAACTATACTTTTCCATCCATCCAACTGTATATGTGACGGAAACAAAACTGAAAGTCGGCCCAAAGGAGAGCTGGTTTGTTATTGTAGCTCTGTCAGCATTTTCTCACAATTAACTTATTTCACCTCCACGTGGTCTTCTTTCTTTTCTTAGAATTTTATTTATCAAATTCGAGGAATTTGATAAATAAACATTATCAACAACCTTTGAAAATTAGAATATATCTCCAAACTTTATATTAATGCCCAACGCTTTTTTAACAAATGGCTTTGTAATAAAACCTTTGGCTCTAGGCCCCACATCTATGATCAATAGTCCAATCAAATTCATGCGCCGTACCTTGATTAACCTTCGCGAATCTTCCTCATACAACCACCATCTGATGGCTCCCCTCTAGATCGACGGCGCTCAACAATATCACGCGGCCTCCTTGGTCGAATGTTAATGCGCGATGGTGCGCAATGAGAGCGGTTTTTGAACTTTGCCCAACGCCACGTGTCGACTGTTCTATGGAATCGCTCGCGATTGGGGAATACCACTTATCTCTGAAAAGCGGTGCGATATGGGAAATCCAGTTTCACAATTCCACTCATGGGTTTTGGAACAGTGATTAATCACGGGTTAACGCCTTTGTTCCTGTGTCCTCCGTTTTTTAACTTAGGTTAGATTTATCTCTTTATTAAGCAGGAATTCTGCTATCATTTAAACAGAGATCACGACCATGGTTTCTCTACACAGACCTCACCTGCGGGTGGGATTAATTCAACAGGGGTTGTTCGGATAATTCATGAGAAAACGATGACCAGAGAAATGCAGAAGTTATCCAACAACTCTACTCAACGATTCCACACAGACCAGTGTTCAATCGCCTCACAATTAAACAATTTCTTCACAAATAAGATTTCGAGACAATTCGATGGCCAATGAGCACTAAAGTTATTTAACTGGAAGAAATTGTTAACACACAGATTTTATTGCAAAAAACTCTCTTTCCTTTTTCCTCCTTCAATACATCCGAGAGATACAATTTATATAAATTACAATGTATCTCTTCGGTTCCTCTAGGAGGACCGTTTAGAAAATAAAAAGCATAATTACAATAATTCAACTAATTAAAACATGACAGATGGATCGGATCTAACTATTCGAATTCTACAAATTCTAACTAATCTAAATGATATAGTCAGCTAAGGTATTGACACCTAGTTGTTACAATTCAAATGTTTTCGAACCCTCCTAGCCACAACATGTGGACAAAACCTCCTACATTGCTGGCTAGTGTCTAATGCCCCTGCATTAGACTCTCGAGGGAAATTTTCTTCATGGGCTCCTGTCCATGAGCTCTTCCACTAATCTGCCTATCTTCTGCAACATTCCTTTAGTCATCCAAGTGGCATCTTCCTCTGGCTTATCCTTCCATTTGACTAAGTACTGAAAGTACTCTTTTCCTCTAGTCTTCTTGAACACTCTTTTGAATAATATCTTCTCTGGTTGCGATGGCTGTGCTGGAGGTAGCTGCTCTTTCCACTCAATATATCCCTTGTCTACTAATATTTCTTTTGCACCATCATCTTCATACTTGTACAAATCTGCAACATTAAAAATGGGAGATATTCCAACATCAGGTGGTAATTCAATCTCATAAGCATTTGCAGAAAACTTTCTAAGTATCTTGCATGGCCCAATATTTTTGAACTTCAATTTGTTATATTGCTTCTTTAGGAATATCTCCTTTCTTAAGTGTGCCAAAACCAGATCTCCTACTTCAAAATGAACTTATTTTCTGCTTAAGTCTGCTCTGCCTTTGTATTTGATGTTGCTACCTTGTATTTGTTGTTTCACTTGTTCATGTATGGCCTAGATCTCTTGAGAAAATTCTTCACCATCAACACTTCTCATCTCTGCCCTTCCCAGATTTCTCAACTTTGATATTCCCTTGGGGTGCATTCCATAGACAATATGGAATGGGCTCTATCCTGTGCTCCTATTTGGTGAGTCATTATATGCATATTTTGCCTAGGGAAAAATATGGTCCCACTACTTCGGATGCTCTCCTGCAAGACTTCTCAAAAAATTTCCTAGGCTCCTATTCACTACCTCAGTTTGTCCATCAGTCTGAGGATGATAAGCTAATTTGAAACTCAGTTTGGTACCAAGTTTCTTCCACAGTGTCCTCCAAAAATGACCCACAAATCTGGTGTCTCTATCTGAAACAATACTCTTGGAAAACCCATGCAATCTAACAACTTATTTGAAAAAAAAGTTAGCAACATGGTTGGCATCACTAGTTTTATAGCATGGAATAAAATGTGCCATTTTGGAGAATCTATCCACTACAACAAAGACTCCATCATTCCCTCTCCGAGTCTTGGGAAATCCTAGAACAAAATCCATACTTACCATGTCCCAAGGCCTGTCTGGAATAGGTAAGGGAGTGTACAATCCTACATTCTGGCTCCTTCCTTTGGCATATTGACAGATTTTGCAATTTTTCACAAACTTGTCCACTTCTGCTCTCATATTGGGCCAGTAATAGAACTGACTCAACTTCTCATAATTTTTATCAGTACCAAAGTTTCCAACAAGTCCACCACTATGCTTTTCTTTGATCAAATTTTCTCTCATGGAACATTTTGGTACACACAGTTGGTTTCTTCTGAATAGTAAGTCCTCCTTTAAGAAATAATCTAGCCACTGGCTTCTATCTATTAGAATAGGATTACAACATGCCTCAAATGCTTCCTTAAAATATGAATCTATTTTATAAAATTCTTTGAGAAAATCAAACCCTACAACTTCAAATTTTGTTTCTTGAACAAGCATGTGCCTCCTACTCAAAGCATCAGCTACTTTATTTGCTTGGCCACTTATGTGTTTCAAAACAAAATTAAAGCCTTGGAGATACTCAACCCATTTGGAATGCTTATGATTCAACTTGGGCTGCTGTACAATATACTGCAAAGCATGATTATTAGAATATAATACAAATTCCTTTGACATCAAATAATGCCTCCACTTTTTCAGTGCCTGAACAATTGCATAGAATTCCTTCTCATAAGAGGAATACTTCCTTCTGGTGTCATTCATATTTTCACTGAAATAGGCTATAGGCCTATCATCCTGACTCAAAACAGCTCCAATGGCCTCTCCACTGGCATCACACTTTACTTGAAATGGTTTAGCAAAATCAAGTAGGATCAAAACAAGCTTCTCAGTTATCTTTTGCTTCAAAAGTTTAAAGTTTTTGTCTGCTTCAGCAGTCCACTTAAATGGCTGTTTGATCTTCTTTATTGTCTCAATTATGGGTGCATTAATCTTACTGAAGTGTCTTATGAATTTCCTGTAAAAACTCGCAAGTCCATGGAAACTTCTTACCTCAAAAACATTCCTGGGTGAAGGCCACTCCACAATTGCCTTAACCTTTTCTGGGTCCATCTTCAATCCTTCTGCAGAAACAACAAAGCCCAAATACACCAACTCTTCCTTCATGAATGAGAATTTCTATAAATTTATCAACAGTTTCTCTTGGTGCAGCTTTTTCAAGACATGATTAAGATGCCTTAAACGTTCTTCTTTAGTTTTGCTGAAAAATAATATATTATCCAGATACACTATCACAAATTTACCAATAAATTCTTTCAGTACTTCATTCATAACTCTCATAAAAGTATTAGGTGCATTTTACAACCCAAAAGGCATTACCATCCATTCATACAGTCCTTCATTTGTTTTAAAGGCATTTTTCCACTCATCACCCTCTCTTATTCTGATCTGGTGGTATCGACTTTTCAAATCTATCTTTGAAAAAATTTTAGCACCACTCAAACAGTCCATTAAATCCTCAACTCTGGGCAAAGGTAATCTATACCTCATTGTGATCTTATTGATTTCTCTAGAATCAGTACACATTTTCCAGCCTCCATCTTTCTTTGTGCTCAATACTGTTGGTACTGCACATGGACTCAAACTTTCTCTGATCAGTCCCTTGTCCACCAATTCCTGTACTTGTCTCCTAATTTCCTCATTTTCTGTGGGAGTCCTTCTATAGGCTGCCTTATTTGGCAGATTTGAACCAAGGATAAAATATATCTGATGGCTGATATTTCTCACAGGTGGCAGCTCATTAGGTAAATCATCCACAATAATGTCACAATAATTGTCTAACATCTCTTGGATTTCTACTAGCAAATCAAAAATATTTGTAGAAGTAAGAACCACCTTAGGTTTGAAAACTAAAGAAAAACTTACCTCTTATTCTTCTATCTGCTACAGATATTCCTTCCCACTCAGCTACAAGGTCTTAGGATCAATCACTCTGCTGGATGGCTCTCTTTCTTCCATGGGTATCAATGTATGGTGTACCCCATCTTTGAAGAACTTGTAAGTGTTCTTCTTGCCATCATGCACTGCTGCTCTGTCAAACTTCCAAGGTCTACGCAGCAGTATATGACACATATCCATGGGCATTACATCACACAGGACCTTATATTTGTATTTTCCCATTTGAAGCTCTATCTCACACTGTTCTTTTACAACCAGCTGGTGCCCTTTATGCAGCCAGGACACCCTGTAGGGAGTTGGATGCTCCCTTGTCTTCAACTTCAACTTCTCTATTACCTCAGTGGAAACCAAATTGTCTGTGCTGCCACTATCAATGACTAGCTGGCAGCATTTCCCTTGGACTTTGCATATGCTTCTAAACAAAGTCTTCCTTTTTGCAGGCTCAGTGACCTCTTTGGTTTGCTTCAATAGGACCTTATTAACCACAAAGGACTCTCACCTCTCTGGTAGAATTTCTTCTTCAATTTCTGCCTCTTCTCCAGCCTAGGAAACAACAACATTTCTTGGACCAGCACCCACACTCTCTGGACACTCATAGTGCCTATGTCCCACTTTTTGACATCTATAGCACCTCAATTCTCTACCTCTGCCTATGCCTCTGCCTCCTCTTCCTTTTCGACTGTAAGAACCCCTTCTTCCCCTTGCATCATCCT